>JAURVB010002276.1:0-16298 GCA_033002965.1 Piper betle | reverse complement strand
GCCATGCATTGCTAAAAATTATCAACCAGGTACTTGTGTGTATATGCCCTACTATCCAACCAGTGCCCCACCTCAACAATGTGATAGGTCAACTACTGCCCCACAATATTCAAATCCGTTCACGGCTGCATCAAATGTCTGAGCAGCATCACCCATGAAGACAACCCAGAACCAAACTCATGCAGATCTACTCTCGGCATCTTAAGATGGAGATACTAGTTGCTATGCATTGATGAATGCACATAACCCTAACATGCTACTATATAGATGGCGTGTTAACTAATTCACAAAACAAAATAATTCCGATAAAATCAATAAAAATTTTTGAAAATAAAAGTTAGAATTTCCCCCAAAAGTACAATTAGGGGCCACCCTATAAAATCAACATATACAAATATATATAATTATATCAAGCATTGTCATTCACACAAAATTCTAATCTGTTGCATAAATCATTCTAAAATATGGGCATCGACCAACCCTTGCCTTCTATTCACATTTCAAATCAAATTTTGGGTCTTGACCCACTTGTTGTACATATTCAATATCTCAATATATTTACTAAAACATGTATATTACCATGTCATCATTAGAAAATTTTCTACTGAAGTAGATATCATATCACATCATATTATCATACCTTGAACGTTATCACATCATGGTCAATATAATGACAACATCAACAAAATATTAACATTCGATCCTCTGACATGTGTGTGCAAAGGACATCACTGCTACTCCGTCCAGGCTGGCACATCCAACTCATGATTATCACCTACATATATTATATAAACATGTCAGTAACAAGTGTTAATAAGTGTTATTGGTCCAAAATATAACTATGTCAAATTGGCTATAAAGTTGAGCTCTTATATGAAGAAAACCATTAGCATACTTCACCAGAACTCTGTGATGGGCCCATACTAAGGAGCCACTAGGCTACAGGCCCTATTATGAAACCCATGACTTGAGTCATTATAATCTGAACCGACCGGTTCAACCATTATTTTCTGTCAGGTCAACTTCAGCACATGCGTACTAAGCCGAGGCCGATCTTTTTATATATACTATGAGAGTCATGTGTGCCGAAGTATATGATGATAATGCCAGTAAGACAACAATAGAATGAGTTATCAGAATATATGAGACTATGCAAGATTTTCTTAATTTATTTTAATTACATCATAGAATTATTGTAGAGCCAAATAACGCATTAAGATGCGTTACAAGTGAGTTTGGGTGGGTTATTGGTTATAAAGCATGTCATTGTAATGTTGTGATGTGTATTATGTTTTATGGGAATTTTCCTTTGTTTTTCTGATTTTTTAAAAGAATTATTACGAGTTAATTATTATTTTTGACTCGAGTCAGAATCGAGTCAAGTTCTGTTTACAAGACAACAACTCGTTTTCTTCCCCGACTACTTGTTTTCTTCCCTAACCACTCGTTTTCTTTCCCAACCACTCATTTCATCCCCCGACCACTCGCTTTCTTCCCCCAACCCCTCACTTTCTTCCCCCAACCACTCAATTTTCTCCCCAACCACTCGTTTTCTTCCCTTGACACCATAAGAGATGACTCCTGACCTTCTTCCCAACCGTTTGTTTTCCCTCCAACACCTATTTATTCCAACCTTCTGACACCGTTACCATCCAGCATACCACCATCCTCCTCACCCATGTCCCTGCTCATTTTCTTGCTTCCACTCTCCCCACGATCCTCACTCGAGCTCATTTTATATGATCTTATTTGATGATAAATTCTTTTATGATTTTAATGTGATGCCCAAATGGTGGATTGAAAATGGGTGTTGGTTGCAATTCACTGCATGTTAACATATGATAATAGTGAATTAGAGTTTGAATTTAAATGAAAGTAAATAGAATGTTGTCTTGTATCGGATTGATGAGGAATGTAGCATTCATGCATTATACTGGTGTTAGTATTTAGTCTTGTTGTGTAGGTATGGATTATGAACTCCCTGCCTAGGCGCAAGGCTAAGCTCGGAGCTTCTACTAGGTCTGTTAAGACTTTTCCTATTTTATGCTCTATTATATTGTGTATTGTGTTAATACTTACAGGACGAGTTAAGTGGTATTTTATCGAATCCCACTTAACTTGGGTCATTTAATCATTCGATTTTCTGGATTAATAACATTTGAGGATGAGCATCCTTGAGTATGTTTTTGAAAACAAGATCCACCACTAGTTGCCTTTGGGCCTATTATATAAATCCTTTCCCAGTCCTATATATAGTTTTACCGAGTTTTCAGTGAGACGAGATATGGGAAAACTAACTCGTACGTACAATGAGTGGGTGAACATGCCAGTCAATGCAGGCTCTGGATTAGTGACCAGACTATTCCAATCTCAAGGGATCTGACAACTTTGCATTTGAGTACCTCACATGCAGAGAAAATAGACATTTACATGTACTATTTAGTACAGCGCATATATCCGGACTTGCGGTTCAAAGGGTACTAAAGGCGACTGCCTGAGACTACTCGGTCATCGTGCTCAGGCAAGAAGAATTAAGGAGGAAAGGAGAGGGTTTAGGATATGCTAGTAGTCCCGAAGCACTAAAAAATGAAATGAAAAATACGGAGAGAGGCATCAACAACAGCAGAGCAGTCAGTTCGGGATGCTACCGGGTCTGCAGCACCAGTGGCTCCTAGTTAGGTGCCCTTCAGAGAGTTCTAGTGAAGTATATGAGTGTTTTTCTTCATATGAGAATTTGCTTTCATACCCAAATTGATATTATTATATTTTTGGACCTCGTTACTAACGTGTTTTTATAATGTATGTAAGTGACCATCATGACTTGGATGAGCCGCCTGAACAAAGGATCAGTGATGTCTGTTGCATACACACATGTCAGATGATAGTATGTTTAATATTTTGAGGATGGTGCAATGAAATGCAATACAAGATGATGTGGTGTGATATAATGTATTTTGTATTAGAATGATTGCTAATGATGACATGTTAAAAATGTTTAGACATTGAATAAGTACAACAAGTAAGTCAAGACCTAGAATTGATGAAAACATGTGAATAGAATGTACATGTGTTTTGAGACCTAAGCTTCAGAATGCTTATACAGCAGATTAAAATGTTTGTGTGAATGAAAATGTATGATATATATATATAGAAAGATTGTGCTTCTCTGCATGCGTTTGCAGCGCAGCGAATCCTAACAGTTGGATCCAGTGGCTCGGATTCATTTGTCCCCCCTCCCCCTCGTAGCCCGCAGCCAAGGCCCCCAGCTGCTGCCCCCTCCCGCGCCGGCGGGAGGGGGGGGGGTGGGGTGGGGGGGAGGGAGGGAAGGAAAAGGCGATGGCAATTTTATAATAAAAGCATGGCTCACTCTCGACTCGAGTCATTATTACGAATTAAATTTAAATAAAAATTAAAAAAATACTATAAGATAAAACTTGACTCACTATCGACTTGAGTAAATATTACAAATAAATTTTAAAAAAATAAAAATAAAACTATAAAATAAAAACTTAACTCGCTCCCAACTCGAGTCAATATTACCTTGAGTCGGGATCAAGCCATGTTTTTATTACGAAATTATTTTATTATTTTTAAAAAAATTTATTTCCTAATATTTACTCGAGTCGAGATCAAGTCATGTTTTTATTATGAAATTATTTTATTTATTTTTTAAATTTGACTCAAGTCGGGATGAGTTAAGTTTTATTACAAAATTTCTATTGACCATTTTTATAACGACCCGACCCAAAGTGCAACGTAATGGGCCTAAGTCATTTCTTTAAAATCGTTAACCCAAGTTAAAGATCTATAGTCCAATCCCACTTATAAACATGATCTTCTCCCAGTAGGTATTAGATGTGAGACTAAGTTGAGGGATCTCACAATCCACCCGCCTTAGGAAATTTGTCCCCAAAATGCCTATACGGCCCGTTGCTAGCCCCAGCCCATGACCTTTCTGGCCCATGACCAGTAGCCTAGCCAACGTCCCTAGTCTAGCCCACCATCTAACATGGCACTAGGTTGCTCTGATACCACCTGTCCCTAGTCCAGCCTACCATCTAACACGGAACCAGGTTGCTCTAATACCACCTGTAACAACCCGGCCCAAAGTGCAACGTAATGGGCCTTAGTCATTTCTTTAAAATGGTTAACCCAAGTTAAGGATCTATAGTTCATTCCCACTTATAAACAGGTTCTTTGCCTAGTAGGTATTAGATGTGGGACTAAGTTGAGGGATCTTATAGTTTTCTCCCCTATTTCTTCCCCCGCACCTCCCTCCCCCTATATTTTGCCACACCAACCCACCACTGGCCACCCGCTAGCAAACGCTATCCCAGCCTCGCTTGCAGGGGGAATACGGGGGCATGGGCCGGCAAGAAAATGCGCGGCGGAGGCCGAGCAGGGGTGGGGGAGCACCAGTGCCGGGTGAGGGCCAGTAGGGAGGCGCTGCAACAAGGCCGGGTGGATGAAAGGGGTGCCCGGGGGAGTGGGGGGGGTGGGGGGTGGGCAAAGGGGAAACACGTGGTGGGGCACGTTTACCACTGGGGTCCGGCGGGTGGGGCAGAGGCAAGGGGATGCCAGGGCCGAGGGCAGGGGGGCTGCGGCACGGCTGCAGCAGTGGGCAGGTGTGTGCCAAAGGAGGAGGGGGGGAATAAATTTGAGCCATTGGATCAATTTGATCCAGTGGCTAGGATTCTCTGTGCTGCATGCGCTGGAAAAGCATGCAGCGCCCGCAAAGTTTCTCTCTCTCTATGTATGTATATATATATATATATATACATATATATATATATATATATATATATATATCATAAATTTTCATTCAATTTGACAGGTTGTCCCATAATTACGCATTTAAGGGAGACTCAGACTGTCTTATTTTACACATCTTATCGATTTTCATCGTAATTATTTGGTATGTAAATTGGTTGACATGTCATCCATGTAGTAGCGTGTTAGGTTTATTTTTGTGTATTTGTCCATGCATAGCGGTTGACATCTTCCACCTTGAGACGTCGGGAGTAGATCTGCAGGAGTTGGGTCCTAACTGGGACGAGTGACAATTTGGTTCGGTTCCCGAGCATGAACCAGAGTGGGGTGTTACAGTTTTTGGTATCAAAGCAAACTCTCGGTCAATTCAGTTGGAAGATATTTTCATAAGTGATACGTGTGCAAAGATTGTTCCAAGTCGAGTTGGCAGGTATATATTTCTGTCCTTATTGTTTTCGATTTACAGATTTCTCACCAATGGGTAGTATGACAGTTTTTTTAAGGATTGGATCAGTGAGTTAGACTAATCATGGTAAGAACTCGAAGTTCTCTGAATAAGACTCCATCACGTTAGTCTCCCAAACAAGCTAGCCCTACTCATGTTCACAGTGAGACGGTGTCTAATTGGTCTATAGTTGCACTGCCGCTAGGAAATCCTAGTGAACTAGGCTCAATAAGCTACTGGAGCGGGAGCCATCGTAGTGGAAGCCGTTGTAGCATTAGAAGCCGTCAGACCAAAATGCAGGTTGCCATTGCACGGTTGGCAGCGGTACAAATGCAGATGCAACAGAGTCAGGAGGAATTCTGAATAGAACTACGACAAATAGGTCTTGTAGTAGCACAAAGATAGAAGAAATTATCCTTTGATGATGAGGCACAAGGGGACCCTGCAGTTCCCATGGTGTAAAGACTGTGAAAAATATATATATATATTGACTCGGTCTGGAAAGGCTCGAACGTTGGTTTATTATTATAATTATATTATTATTATTATATTTTATTCTCTACCCAGTTAAATTAAATACAAGTGTTGGGGTGTTTTCCCATACCCTAGCTGTGATTTTCATTTTATTTTGAGAGGGATCGACTTCCTCACCCTAACCGTTATTCTCATCTTCTTCTCTCTATTCCTTACCGGAGCCAATTTTCTCCTTGCTTGGGTATTCTTCCTATCTCCCTATTCTTAGTTTTCATGCATTTCATGATCGCCATGCTAATATTCTACTGCTTCATCAATTCATGACCGCCATGCAAATTCTGTTGTTTCATCAATTCATGATCGCCTTGCTTTTGCTATTGCTTCATCAACGTCCTATGCTATGTAATTGGTTTGTTTAGTATAACTGAGTTGCAGTCACTACCGTCTTATGATTTCTATTCATGGGGATTAGATAGTGGGCAATGCTGTGGGCAATTCCTTCGGTGCTTGTCAAGTTAAGCATCCATACCAGTTCGACGGCCAAGGCTCACACTGTGCATGCTTACAGCGCTTAGCTTGAGGTTGTGGGTTGTTGTGCAAGGAGAAGGGGAGCATTCCTGGTGGTGCTCCTGGCCAGATGGTGTTTGCCTTGCATTCCCGGCGGTGTTGCTGGCCAGGAGTTGTGCACCTTGGTGCAAGACTGGTTTCGACATGGATAGTTGTTGTAAAGCAAGAACTTTAGGCTTCCAATTGGATTGATGGGGAAGGTTGTAGTTGATGGAGGATGTGATCTAGTTTTGGTGCCAAGATAAGGGTTGGAGAAGAAGGAAGGGTCTATTTTTGGTGCCAAAGATGAGGTTTGGAGAAGAGAAGAGCGTCAGGGAAGAAGAAGATGGCAAACTTAAAAATATTACTTGACTCGACGCAGCTCGAGTTAAAAAATAATACTAACTCATAAAAAAATTATTATTCTAATGGTTATCGTTTACCTTTGCTAAAACTAAAGGTGGTTATAGGTTATTAATTTAATCGGTGTATTATAAGCTATTAATTTAAATTAGATGGTTATAAGTGATTAACGAGATAAAGATTTCACCTTTACCATATTAAATTTAATACTAGGTAGATAAAGTGATTATTCTAATAACGAGTCACTAAGGTCGAAAATGGATTATTAAATTAAGATCGTGTAAAAATCATAAACGTTGAACCTAAATAACATAATAAAAATAAATGAAGTTCGAACCTTTATTGAGTTGAATAATTTAGAATAACTGTATTAGTAATATCTTTCAATTAGGATAATACAAATAATTTTAAAGAATTTAATAGAAAGACTTAATTAATTAAATTATTATTAATAATGATAATGATTTAAGATTAAAACCGTAAACTAAATCATCAAGATCGTGGTTAGGTAATTATCATCTCAAAAGAAAATATACTAATAATAGCAATTAAATACTTAATAATTATTTTATCATTAATCAAGTGTGAATTAAGATTGACATAACTAATTTAAAATGTAAAGTAGGTCTTAAATGATTATATTACATGAATATTTAATATTTAATATTATTGAATATTGCATGTTTTATGTTGTCGAATTTGAATGATGATATATATTAGTCATTTAGTAGCATGCATTTCTACTCGAATAAAATTATACTTATGTATAATTTTATGTTCTTTTAGATTAGGATCGTTGGTCACAGTTGCATTTTCCCTTTTTGGCGGCCCTCGTCGGCCTGAACCCAGATTCGACCACCATGCACCGATTGCAACAGGGGTCAAGGAATTGACTCGGTCCGATACGGGGCTGCACCTTTAAAATTACTATGTGGGAGTCTTGGTCGACTTGAGTTCATATCCGACCACCATGAGCCGAGGGCAACCAGGGTCGACTCAATTCGACGCAAGGTTGCACCCCCTCAAAGATTGAATACCTGCCCCCATGCCGAAAGGGATGATAGGGCGCAGTGGCGCAAGAAGGCTCATTATGTACTTGTGATATAGAGAGGGTGAGTCATTGGCAATGTAAAACCCGTGACTCGAGTCAGAGTTTTACGTTACCGAACCAGTCGGTTCGACCGTTGGTTCGAGTCGAGTCAGTTTCATGAACCGCGTGCTGAGTCGAGACCAGCCGTGAGTTATGAGCGATGAGAGTCAGGTGTACCTGAATATATGATGATAACGTCGAGAAGATGGTGAGAAATGAGTTATCAGAATATATGAAAGTATGCAGTATTTTTTTCTTTTTATATGTTTGATCGAAGAAATAGTTTTAGGCCGAATAACGCGTTAGGACGCGTTGGATTATATTCGGGTGGGTTATTAGTTATAGAGCATGCCATTTGGATGTTGTTGTGTTTGTTTTATTTTATGGAATTTTTCCATATTTTTCTAGATTTTTTTAGAATTTATTACGAACTAGTTATTATTTTGACTCGAGTAGGAATCGAGTCAATACTTAATTACGAAACTGCCATTGAGGGTATTTTTCTCCCTCCCGACCCTTCTTCACCCAAACCCTCGCCGCCCCTCATGCTCGTCGCCGCCGCACGTCGTACAGCCGCCGATCAACGCCGCCCCGCCCCGCCGTGCCGTCGCCGTGCCGCCACGACCCACCCCGGCCACCGATCTCGCCGCCACGACGCCGGAATCGCCCACGAAACCACCTCGGCCGCCGCCACTTCGAGCCGGATTCGCCGCCGTCCGGGCCGCGCCGCCGCCGCTGTGACCCCGACGACCACCCCCTCGCCGTCGCCGACATTTCCCCCACCATCCCGAGCGCCGTCGAGGCCGGCCGGAGCCCCGATCGGAGCACGCCGCCGCCGCCGCCCATTTTCGACGCCGCCGTCGACGGCCATCGCCGCCTCGGTTACCCTGTTTGACACCACCATCGGACCGAGCTCGTCGAGCTGGTGCCGATAGACCCCCTGATTGCCCTGTCCCGAATCATCGCCGGAAAACCGTCGGAATCCGCCGGAAACCGCCGACACTCGCCGGAAAACCGCCGGAACCGCCGGAAAATTGGATTCGTGGGAAATTCGCCGGATCATCCGCCGAACGCACCCGGTCCAATCTGATCGGACTTCGGACGCCGCTAGGCGCCGAATTCGAGTTTCGAGCCACGAAACGGGAACCCTAGCCGTCGCCGATTTTCGACGACGCGAGGTATAATTTATTTTAATTTAATTTTTTTAAAGTATTGATTATTAGAATTACATGCTAGGATTGGTGAATTGTGTGTTATAATAATATATATAAATGTAGATTTGATTAAGGATAAAATATGAAATTGTTGATTAAGTGGTGTTAAAAATGGAGGTTAAGAAACCAATTAGGGTAACTAGGTAATGATCATGATTAATGCAAACTAACCTAAGTAGACTTGCTAGAATTGATATAGGTTGATGTGTGTTGATTGATGCGTGATTGTGTTGATTGTGTGTGTATGCTATAGGATGTGTGATTCATCATGCGGGCGTTAGTTTTTAGCTTGATTGTGTAGGTACGGTGTAGGAGCTCGCCGCCTAGGCGCGTGGACCCGTTTGGAGCTTCTACCAGGTCCGTTTAGGACTCGTTCTCTGATTTTACGCTACTTCTATTGTGTATTTGATTTATCATGTGCAGGACGAGTTAAGTGGCGTTTTATCGGATCCCACTTAACTCGGGTCATTTAGCCAACAGTTCTTTTTCCGGATTAATAACCCTTGAGGATGAGATCCCTCGAGTTTGTTTTCGAACTTCAGATCCAGCTCATGTTGCCTTCGGGCCTATTGTATAAATCCCAACCCAGACCTATATATATGTATAGTTTTCGTGTTTTTGTGAGAGATTGAATGAGGGAAATCCGACTACCGTGCTACGCGAGCGGGCACGTGTGTGTCGATAGTGGGCTCTGGAATGGTGTGCGGGCTGTTTCATTCCTGAGGGATCCTCGACAACTCCACCTTTGAGTTCCTCAAACCCGGAGAAGTGTGGAGGTTCACGGGTACTGCATTGCAGCGCATGTCTAGACTTGTGGTTTCAAAGGGTACTAAAGGCGACTGCCTGAGAGTACTCGGCCTTCGTGCTCAAGGCCAGGAGTAATATGGAAGGTGCAGAGGGCGGAAAGGAATGAGATTTGACGCGAGAAGCAATAGAGAAATGGCCGAGGCATGAGAATGTGAAAGATAGGGGGACGCTGTCGACCCGAGGGCGACGGCTCCCGTATGTGCCCTGATGAGAGTTCTTGAGGAAGTATATGGTTTTCTTTCAACAGGAGAGTTTGCTCTCCTGTGCCAGATTGATATTAGTTATTTTCCGGGCCGGTAACACTCGTTACTGACGGTTTTTCTATATATATGTAGGTGAGAAATGTGAGCGATGAAAGCTGTCAGGACTGCGGAGGAGCAGCACGGAACCGCGCACACATGTACCTGCCGCGTGTAATCTATAATGACGGTGTGTTATTGCTACGTAAATGATAATTTTGATGTGTTTGCTTGAGTGAATTACTTGTTATGAAACGAACTGATAAATATGAATGAGTAGGGAGCCTTGGAGTTCAGACTCGGCTCAGGTAAAAATGAATGAGATAATGATTGTATGTCATGGTAGATTATTATGTGTTATCGTATTTTTATAAAATAGTATATATTTTCTTTTGGTTTCGCTTTTGTTGTTTTGTCTTATTTTGCTTGTACATCATAGCATGCATGTAGGACTGCGTTAGAACCCAATTATTCCCATTCATGCATTTCACATTTGCATCTCCATCTTGAAACGCCGAGAGTAGATCCTGGTCGGCTTAACCGAATCGAGTAGATTAGCGAACGGTTCGGTCGCCGGTGACATTTCCGGGTCAGTTCACTGGTGAGCCGAAATGGGGTGTTAGAGGCAAATATCGGTAACTACAGGCGGTGGGCCACATAGCGTGTGTGCGCATGCATAGGATTGAAAGCTGGATGGGGACCTCCCAGCATATTAAGAGGTCGGCATAGGCCCATAACAACTAAAAGTGTCGAGAAATGATAATAGGGATTATATTGACTTGTTTCATTAAATTATGTGGCTTACTGGTTTTATGACCAATGCAAAATTGCCTTTGTAGGTGAGCAGCTTTGGACTGAGGATTAAGAGTGTGGTTGGTGGTTCTTTTACCAACGTAAGGTTTGGTGAATTGATAATAAATTGGACTTCCTATTATTGTCTTGCGTTCTAAAAATGGCTATGGGAAACGGTCAGAGATTATGGGACTTAATTTTTATGTATTGTCACATGCTATCACGACATGATTTATTTTTATTACTTCTAAATTTCTAGACTTGTTTGCCGTATTACGATTCATGTTCTTGCATGTCATGTCTACCTCATTTATCTTTTTGAGTAACCCCCGACCGGTTAGGGTGGGTCGTTACAGGTGGTGTCAGAGCACGGTTTCCCACAAGCTCATACATTACGACTCAAGTACCTTGTTGAAAAGTCTAGTACTTATCTTTTCCCAATGTTTTATGTTATTAATAAACAAATTCATTCACTAATAAACCTAATTCATAACTGGAAAAGAACATATTAACGAACCATGTTGGGAAAAATTTTTGACGTTTTAGATGACAGGCACTCATAGACAGTCAAACTGAGCTACTCACTCAAATTCAAACACAAAGAGTGTATTGGCCCAGGTCTTGACGGCCAACAGGGATTGGCGCATGCTTCAACAAATACAAATTCTGTGGTTCAAAATATTGTTCAGTGGTTACCAGACGTGGTAACAAGGAATGGAGCCTCAAACTCAGCCGCGGGTTTCAGCATCACCCCAGACGGTGGTTAGGGGAGTGCCAAGGGCCAGCAGGGTTAGTAGACCCGGGCGAGTGAGGAGAGCTTCCAAACCCAGTGCCACTGGTAGTCTGACAAGTGTTGCTGCCAGTTGCTGATGATAGTGACTGTTACACTATGGAAAAGTTCAAGAAGAATGGAGCTGAGGTATTTATTGGAGGGACTAATCCAATGAAGGCGGAGAGCTGGATAGACATTACCGAAAAAGAGTTTAGGGCTTTTTTGTACCCGACCGCCATCAAGTGAGATTGGCAACATGCATGCTTCAGGAGGAAGCATCTTACTGGTTGAAATCCATGAAAATACCACATTCCATAGATGTCAAGTTGTTTGGTGAGAGTTATAAAGCCTTTTTGGCTAACTTAGTTTAGTTTGAGTCAAAATGCAAAGAGTTGTCCATGATTGCTGTGGTAGCAGAGTTTCCTGATGTATTCCTCGATGAACTTCTAGGGGGATCTCCTAACCGGGCAGTGGAGTTCGTCATTGACCTAGCACCTGGAGTGACACCAATTTCTAAAGCACCATACCGCATGGCTCCAACATAACTCAAGGAGTTGAAGAGTCAACTAGAAGAGTTTTTGTAGGTAGGTTTCATCCGACCAAGTACTTCTCCTTGGGGAGCCCCTATTTTTTTGTGAAGAAGAAAGATGGATCTACCTGCCATTTTTCACGATATTGTGGGCCTTGCTGGCCAGGTGTTACTCAAATTGTAACAAAACCAACCCTATAATGACCAGTCCTAACTAGACCGGGTGTTACTTAGAAGGTTACATGAATAATATGAAAGCAAATAAGTCTAGCATTTCTAACTCAAAAAAACTTATGTTTCAAATTAAAATGTATGAAATAATTATCCCACTGTCTTGGACCATTTCCAATAGCCACATTTATAACACAAGAAAAGTAAAAAGAGATGTTCGATTATTATCTGTTCACCACCTGAGTTGGTAGAAGAACCACCCTGTGGTCTCCTAGTCTTCAAATCCAGCTGCTAACCTGTGGAGGAAATTTCACGTTAGTAATTAAACACTAAGCCCTATAATTAAATAAAATAAGTCCATAAACTCCCTATCATTATCTATAATATTGGCTGTTGTGACCATTCCAACATGTCCATATATTAGCTGATGGTTCAGTCTACCATGTCCATTAGTTGGCTGACGGGTCAGTCCACCATGTCCATCTATTGGCTGATGAGTCAGTCTACCATGCCCATCTATTGGCT
Source organism: Piper betle (assembly GCA_033002965.1). Classification (NCBI taxonomy): domain Eukaryota; kingdom Viridiplantae; phylum Streptophyta; class Magnoliopsida; order Piperales; family Piperaceae; genus Piper; species Piper betle. The sequence continues at coordinate 3,561 of JAURVB010002276.1, read as the reverse complement.
GATGGGTCAGTCCATCATGTCCATTACTGACTGGTGAGTCCAATCCACCATGTCCATTATCAGCTAGCGAGTCCAATCAACCATGTCCATAATTGGCTGGCGAGTCCAATCTGCCATGTCCAATTTACTAGCTGATTGGTCAGTCCATCATGTCCATTACTGGCTGGCAAGTCCAATCGGCCATATCCGTTATCAGCTGGTGAGTCCAATCCACCATGTCCGTAATTGGCAGGCGAGTTCAATCCGCCATGTCCAATTTATTGGCTAATGGGTCAGTCCATCATGTCCATTACCGGCTGGCGGGTCCAATCCGCCATGTCTGTTTATTGTATTATGGGCTATCAAGTCCTTTCTGACATGTCCATTATTAGATTATGAACGGTGTAGCCCGTGTCAAACTGAGTCAATTCCTTGACCCCGGTTGCACTCGGTGCATGGTGGTCAAATCTGGGCTTAGGCTGACTAGGTTGTCCACAAGGTAAAATACAACATTTTAAATAATTATACAGACTTGGATATTTCGAACTCACAGCTGCGACCAATGATCCTAATCTGAACGAGCACATAAAATTATCCATAAGTAAAATTTTATTTGAGTAGAAATGCATGCAACTAAATGACTAATATATGTATCACTATTAAATTTCAACAAAATTAAATATTAAACTATTCATGTGATATACTCATTTATACCCTACTTTACCTTAATAATCTAGATCATAATTAACACTTAACAAAAACTAAAATAATTATCAACTCGTAAACAAATATTTAATTACTATTATTAATATATTTCCCTTTAAAACGATAATTATTTAACCACAATCTTGATAATTTAGTTTTCAGATTTAAAATTTTAATCGCTATCCTTATTCATAGAAATTTAGTTAAATAAGTTGTACGATTAAATTATTTAAAATAATTTGTACTATTCTAATTTAAAAATATTATTAATACAATTATTTTAAATTATTCGACTTAATAAAAATTTGAACTTTACCTATTTTCAATTAACTCTTTAGGTTTGACACTACTAATTACTACCCGACTATTGTTTAATAACCTATTTCTATCTAACTGACTCATTATTAAAATGATCACTTTCTTTACCTAATATTAAATTTAATATTGCAAAGGTAAAATCTTTATTTTATTAATTACTTATCACTGTCCGATTTAATTTAATCGATTGTTGTGTGCCAATTAATTATCGACCGTTTGTCATTACCGTATTTTTATTACTTATGTCTATGTTGATTTCGTCCAATAATTAGACCGTTTGTCATTACTTATTTCGACCGTTTGTCATTACTCATCAGAATAATTATTTTTTAATGATTTATTATGACTTAATTTTATTTTTAACTCGAGTGGGTATTGAGTCAACCCATATTTACAAAACCACCATCTTCTTCTTCTTCGCCAAAGGCCATCTTCTCTTCTCCTACCTTCTTCTTTGCACCTGACCAGACCTTGGCACCACCACTGGTCACATCTTTCTTCAATTCCCAGCAACCCAATTGAACAACCATATAAACATCCCAACAAGACATCAACAACAACATAAAAACAGGCAAAGATGAAGCCTAACGTCCATGTTTTACAGCAGCTATTCAAGGTGATGTCCTGCACCAAACCAGGCCTGATATCTTCCTGTTCAACCCAAAACCAGACCACGTCCTTCACTCCCTTCCCTACCAATCCAGTTGGAAGCATAAAGCTTGTGCTTTACAGCAACTATCCACGTCAAACTCCGTTCTGCACCAAGGCAAGCGACTCCTGGCCAGCAGCACCACCGGGACTGCAAGGTGCACTCCGTCCGGCCAGCAGCACCTCTGGGAACACTTCCCTTCTCCCTGCACGACAACCCAACATCAAGTCCAAGCACTGTGAGCAAGCACGGCTTAAGTCTTTGGCCAGCAAACTGGCTTGGACGTCTGGAATCTCCCACAGCGTCACACACTTTAACTCCGCCCATAACCACTGAAATTCCGCCACCCAATAGAACCCAGGGACAAGTGACGTCACCCTTCGACCCAGCAGACAGAGAGTGTAACACCCCGTTTCGGCTCACCCGTGAACCGACCCGGAAATGTCACCGGCGACCGAACCGTGTCGCTAATCTACTGGGTTCGGTTAAGCCGACCCGGATCTACCCTCGGTGTCTCAAGATGGAGATGCAAATATGAAATGCATGGATGGGATGTGTGGGTTCTAACGTAGTCCTACATGCATGCTATGATGTGCAAGCAAAACAAAACCATGCAACGGCAAGAAAATTTTAATTAAAAATTATCAACAACAAGGGTATATAAATATTTTATCAAAATACGATAAAACATGATAATCTACCGTAGCATTCATCATTATCTCTTTCGTTTCAATTGAACCGAGCCTGAACTCCAAACTCTCTACTCATTCACATTTATCCATTCATTTCATATCAAGCAATTTATCTAAACAAACACATCAAAATTATCATTCACGTAACAATAACACACCGTCATTGTAAGTTACACGCGGCAGGTACATGTGTGCGCGGTTCTGTGCTGCTCCTCCGCAGTCCCGACAGCTTTCAGCCCTCGCATTTCTCACCTACATATATATAGAAAAACCGTCAGTAACGAGTGTTACCGGCCCGGAAAATAACTAATATCAAACTGGCACAGGAGAGCAAACTCTCCTGTTGAATGGAAACCATATACTTCCTCAAGAACTCTCATCAGGGCACATACGGGAGCCGTCGCCCTCGGGTCGACAGCGTCCCCCTATCTTTCACATTCTCATGCCTCGGCCATTTCTTTATTGCTTCTCGCGTCAAATGTCATTCCTTTCCGCCCTCTGCACCTTCCATATTACTCCTGGCCTTGAGCACGAAGGCCGAGTACTCTCAGGCAGTCGCCTTCAGTACCCTTTGAAACCACAAGTCTAGACATGCACTGCAATGCAGTACCCGTGAACCTCCACACTTCTCCGGGTTTGAGGAACTCAAAGGTGGAGTTGTCAGGATCCCTCGGGAATGAAACGGCCCGCACACCATTCCAGAGCCCACTGTCGACACACACGTGCCCGCTCGCGTAGCACGGTAGTCGGATTTCCCTCATTCAGTCTCTCACAAAACACGAAAACTATACATATATATAGGTTTGGGTTGGGATTTATACAATAGGCCTGAAGGCAACATGAGCTGGATCTGAAGTTCAAAAACAAACTCGAGGGATCTCATCCTCGAGGGTTATTAATCCGGAAAATCGTTGGCTAAATGGCCCGAGTTAAGTAGGATTCGATAAAACGCCACTTAACTCGTCCTGCACATAATAAATCAAATACACAAGAGAGTAGCGTAAATCAGAGAACGAGTCCTAAACGGACCTGGTAGAAGCTCCAAACGGGTCCAGCGCCTAGGCGGCGAGCTCCTACAACCGTACCTACACAATCAAACTAAATACTAACGCCCGCATGATGAATCACACATCCTATAGCATGCACGCACAATCAACACAATCACACATCAATCAACACACATTAACCTATATCAATTCTAGCAAGTCTACTTAGGCT
>JAURVB010002275.1:0-13174 GCA_033002965.1 Piper betle | reverse complement strand
TCCAAGGAAAATTTTTTCTGATGTGGAAGATCAGCTCAAGCCGCAACCATAGAGCATACTAAAATAAACCAAGAGCTCGGAATGTGGTTTTCTAATGGGGAAAATTTTTTTCTGATGTGGAAGATCAATGTAAGCCACAACCACAGCTCTACCCAAGATGGCGCTATTTAATCATATTTTATTCATAGTCTTTATCTAATTTATTGTAAAACTAATTGATTGGCTTTTTTATCCTAATCAGAGAAACCTGTGTTTTCTTTTTTTTTTGAAATCTTATGACTAGTGTATTCATAATTTTAGATAGAACTAAGGTGTATTTTTACTAAAATTACTTTTTTAAAAAAAATGTATTCTTTAAGAAATTGATTTCTAGTCTTATAAATAAACCTGGAGCTCAGATACCAATTGTTGTGCACAACAGGGTTAATTTCTACAAAAGATAACAAGTTCACTTTGAGAACTATTAGCTAGCGTGAAAATGATTATACTAAAAATCACTCCAAGAAATTGTGGTGGACACACTAGTCCACTAAATGGGATACACTAGTCCACTTAAAATTAACTCCTAGATAGAATTTTACTAAGATAAATAATTTTAATGGCACAATCATTAACAACTATACTCGACAATAACTATTAAATAGACATAAAAAGAACACCGGTTTGGCCAATAGACATAAAAAGAACATCGGTTTGGCCAATTATGCCTACGACTTCGGTCACTATTAAAAATAATATTTCACTAATAAATTTTATAAAAGAGAGAGAAAGAATAAATTGCCAATAAAAAAAGAAGTACAATTTTGTGATGATTTAAATTGGGATGATTTGAAATAAGGGGTAAGAATCCTTTTACAAGAAGAGAACTCCTCTCAAACCCATAAGATATGAGATTTTGTCATACAACAATTTTCTACTTTGACAAAATTTCAGATTTTATCATACAACAATTTTCCTTTGCAAATTTCATATAATTCTCTTCCAAATTCTGTTAAGGTGGAGGTGGAGAATTATTGTATGTCAAAATCTCACATTTAAAGTTTTATGAGTTTAAGAAGAGTTCTCTTCCTATAAAATGACTCTTCCCCCTTTATTTTAAATTATCCTAAAATAAGTTGGGAGAAGTTCTTTTATAGGACGAGAACTCTTTCCAAACTCATAAAACTCTAGATGTAAGATTTCATCGGTGTGGGGAGGGGTCTTTTTCATAGAACTCCTCCAAAACTAATAAAATTTGATGTGATCGTATGCATGAATATAAAATTTGATGTGATCATATGCATGAATATTTATCATATTCTTTTGTGCAGGAGGTGTTGGGATTGTACAAGCTTGTGATCGATGCTGTGTACACACCAAAGAAAACCCGGTTCCTGATGGAAGCAGAGGAAGCCGGAGCAATTGTTGTGAGTGGAGTGGCGATGCTCATAAGATGCCACTTTAGAAAGATAAGAACAACTCATGTTGTAGTAGGTGTATTGCAATCATGATGATATGATGGGATTTTACGTTGTGCAAGCTGGAGGTTATAACAAAGTTGATAAGCGGGAGAGATTTGTGTGGACGTAAACCAATGTGTGTATGTTTGTTACAACAAAATATGAGGCCCTTTTGCAACCAGCTATTATTATAAAATGAGGCCCTTTTGCACTCAAAGTCTTGGACGTGCACGTTCTTGGGAAAGAAAAAATTTTAGCTCCCCCTGGAGGGACGCCGGTCGATTCCCAAAATGATCGGGCGTCTCCACGGGCGTCGCTTCGGGGCGGAGCTAAATATAGTTCCTTGGGAAAAGCTTTATCATTGTGGCATTCACCTTGCCGTCCCCATACGAGTTTTGGAGAACTCGTGCTGCCGTGAAGTCCTGCCGTGTTCGTGTTACCCTGCCAAGGAGCTGTTTGGAGTCCAGGAGTTAGAAGCCTCACTTTGTGCTGCCACGCTGCCACGCCGAGAAGAGGAGGAGACGTCGGGAAGCCTTGCTTGCTGTCTTGCCACCACGAGGTCACTGCCGTGAAACACTGTCGTTGCCGTTGGGAAGAGAGACTCTTGGCTTTGTCCCGCCATCGCAGACTGCCGGAGTTGTGCAACCAAGCTGTCCAACTGTAAAGGAGAAAGCAAGAGCTTCACCAACGCGTTGCTGTCTGAGTTTCGCCGCTGTCCGTGCCAAGGAGTCGACGCCAACACCCTTCTTCGTCCCTCAGCCGCCGTCCTGCAGGAGTTTCCGTCTTGCCCAATCGTGCCCTTGGAAAGACGGAGTCCAGTGGCCGCTGCCACCTTGCTGCCCTGCCTCAAGGCTGGGAAAGCTTGACGGAGCTTTGGAGGTGCCGCTTGTTGCGGATTGCCTTACCATCACCAAGAGGAAGTCCTAGCCCCCGCTAGGAGTTACAGGTGCTGTCCTTGACGAAGCCGTAGACGCTGGTGCATTTCGGAGGAGTAGAAAGAAGCGGCCGCCGTGAAGCCTATTGCTTTGCGAAGGAGTCGAGTAACCGCTAGGAGGAGGTCGTGTTGCTGTTCGGAGACGTGCTGCGAGGCCATCGATACCCTCGGGCCGACCTGTACTGTTAAGAGATCATCGTCGCGTCAAAGGAGGAGCATTGCACCACCGTAGACACCGGAACGTTGCCGCTTTGGAGTTATTGCTGCTATCTGCTGGAGCACCCTGTCAAGCTTGCCCGTCGTCGCTGATCAGAAGCACCACCTTAAGCCTCAACGTCACTGTTCTTCCTCAGCATCCACTCAAGAGTTTCGCTGTCCCGCTACTTGGAGCCTCATCAAGGCGCCTTCGCTGATGTTGCACGCTGCACCACCGATGACTTAGCCTCGTCGTGAAGAACCGCAGCGGAACCTTGATCGTCAAGGCCCAACCACTTGCTGCCACCGTGGCGGAGCTTGGAGACTGCCTCATCGACCCTTGAAGCCAAGCTGTCTGTGTGTCCGCCGGAGCAGACCCATGTCGAAGAGATGTTGGTGCGGAGCTGACCGAGGAGATAGTCGGAAGCCTCGTCCCTGCACTGGAGTGTTGCTGCTGCTCGACGGCAACACCGTGCCCCTCGGTGAAGAAGGAGCTTGGGAACACCGCTGCTTGCTGAATTGCTGGGAAGCTGTGAAGGACGCCAGAGCCTCGCCGGAGGTCGAGTCCTACAGGTCACCGTCAAGGAGAGCGCTCTGTTGCCTTGTGAAGCTTTCCCACCGAAGTTCCATTTTGGAGTCTTGTCACTGCCTACACCGGAGGAGGCCAAAGCTTGCTGCGAGGGCAGGAGTCTTCGCACTACAACATCGCTGCTGCTTGATGAGATTGCCGCTATACTGCTACCGTGAAACTCGTCACTTTGCTAAGGAGAAAAGATTTGCCATCTCGGAGTGCCGCTGGTCCAAAGGAAGACTCCTTGCCGGAGTTCGTGTCAAGGTGGAAGGTTTGCTACCCCGAAGGACTGTGAAGACTCCTTGCCGGAGTTCGTCGTCACCAAAGTTTTCAACCGCTGGCCGGAGTTGATAACAGTTGAAGAGAGAGTTCCGGTGCATGTCGCGACGAAGGAGATAAACGGGTCTCATACCTGTTTAGGATCGTCCTTGTTGCAGCCCATTTGGTAAATTATGGGCACGCTTTTTGAGGCGGAAGCATCAGAAAAAATCCACTAAATATTGGTAAGTGTAAATAGAAAAATTAATGGACTGTGAGTTATTGGACTGAAATCGGAATCTCACATAGATGCCTACGTAAAGCCATTTAAAAAATCCCGGTGTCTTTTTTTTTATTTTAATGTATTCAACTCATACTTATTTCAAACCTTCTATTATCAACAGCCTTTGTTTTTATTTGTATAAGTGGCCGGCAGGTAGAACCATGGTTGCATGAATCGGAATCGGAATCGAAATCGATTTTCCCGTGAATCGGAATCGGAATCGGAATTGGTCTGAATCGGCCAGGAATCGGTTCAGTTGAATCGATTCAAATCGGTCATATACAAAAATTTGCCAACTTAGTACAGAAATACCTGAAATACATAATTATATAATTTCTCAACATAAATACATAAATTTAAGTATTTATACAACAATCACAAACATATGTAATTATGACAATACAACGGTCAATTACAGTTCCTAAAAACCCTAGTATATCAACACTAGCACATCAAAGAATCCATCATCAATCAAACCACTGCCAAGCAAATTTTAAACTTCCAAGCTATATTAGCACATCACAATTTGCACATCACGATTTGTACATAGCACATACTCGCACATCATAATTTACCGCACACACAAAGTTTCAATTTAGACATCACAATTTCCACTTCATATTAATCAAAATTTCAATTTAGACATCACAATTTCCACTCCATATTAATCAATTAGAACATTATAGATAACAATTTGCACATCGCAATATTCAATTTCAATAAAAAAATCTAACTTTACCCAAATTTTCGGTCGGAGTCGCGGCGGAGGGCGGAGCTAGTGGTCGGAATCGGGCGGCGGTAGCGTGGCCGGATGGAGCCGAGGTCAGAACGGCGATGGCGTGGTCGGAAGGTCGGGCGGAGCGTCGGAAGGCGGAATCGCGGCGGAAACCGTGAGCGGAAGCGTCGGACGGCGGAAGGTTAATAACTGTCGGGCGGAGCGTCGGACGGCAGTGGGGTGGTCGGACGGTCGGCGGAGGGTCGGATGGCAGAATCGCGGCGAAATCGCGGCGCTTGCGTCGGCCGGCGGTCGCAGACGTCTGCGGCGGAATCGCGGCAGAGGGCGGAGCTGAGGACGGAGTCGAGCGGCGGTGGCGTGGTCGGACCGGAGGACGGTGGAGGAGGACGCGCAGCGCGGCGGCGGAAGTGGAGGAGGAGTATGATTTAGGTTTTTAAATCCAAATTACCATTTTACCCATAGCTTAATTAATTTAATAAAAATTATACCTAAGGTATTTTGGTAATTTTCTAAAAACCGATTCCGATTTAAATCGGCCGATTCCGATTTAAATCGGCCGATTCCGATTCCGAGTTATATCGGTCGGAATCGGCCGAAACGGGCCGATTCACGACCCGATTCGGGGCCGACCGAGTCGGCCCCGAAATCGGATCGGCGCGACGCCGATCCGATTTAAATCGGCAAATTCCACACGGAATCGGCCGATTCGTGCATCCCTGGGTAGAACGCTTGTTGCTTAAATATTTGGCGACTCCAACTTAGAAGTCATCCCAATCGTTGCAGTAACTTATAAAGTGATCGAATCTTAAAGCATGAAGTCACTTATTCTATGCAATGTCCTACGAAAGTGATTATGTTCGAGCCGCGCCAAGGTTACATCCCTCCCTCGTCGTCAAGCTTGAGCGGCGCCCACAATACACTCCCCCACAATTCAAACGGCCGGTGGTTACACTAGAACTATATCCAAGACTGTTGGCCATGCTTGGGCGGCGTTCAGACTACACTACACCTACTGTAAAAGTGAAACAAATTATCACCCTTGAGCCATACCCGGGGTATACTCCTCCACAACCTAAAAAACCATTGGTCTTGCTTGAACGACGAAAAGTCGTGATATTGAAATCTCATTAAGATTACTCAACAACCTAGGTGTCTAGCTCCCGTCACAATGGAACAAGAGCCTCCCCAAGCACTTCCACCAACACTGCAATTGAGGAAAAATTTCAACAATTGGAGAGCGACAATAACTAAATATAGATATGATGAAGACACGGGAGCAGATAAATTCGCTCCAAGAGAGAATGTAAGTCATTATTGCTTGATTACCACAAGCATAACATGAGTCTGCATCCCAGGAGAGTCCTGAACAAAGGGTCACTCGCCCGGGGCCGTGCATGTGCCTCAAGCAATGGAAGTACCTACATCTGATACGACGTACTTACAACCACATTCGTCGCGTTGCAATCAGTCGAAGAACAAATTCGCTCCAATTCCAATCATTCAAACTTCAACCAATATGTCGTGCCTTGCAATCGAAGCTGTGCAGCAGGTGCCAGCCCCACCACTCAAGCAACATGTCAGCAGACTCAACAAGGGACTTTTTGCATGTCTTCATCATCTGCTCTACCCGCCACGTCGGATATTCAACTTTCGAGACTTCTCCGGTTGTCAATCCACACGTTGTACCGACAATACAAGCAGAGACTCGACCCTATTCACTTCAACAAAGTCCAAATGCCAATTTCATTCGAGACTCAAGTACAGCATGTTTCTGCTCTTAAACCACTTCTACATGAAAAATAAATAAACTCTCCTTACTTAAAAAATTTTCTATTCACATATAAATTGAGTGCATATAAAAGAATTAGTTAAAAAATTATAAGAGGAAAATTTGTATAATATAGTTACAATTTGTTAGAATAAAAACAAAGATGAGGTCTATAAAAATTAGTTAGGAGGAAGATTTATATAAATCTGTTAGGATAAAGTCGAGGTATAAGCAAGGCCCGGTCGTGTAAGTGTTAGATATTATAAGTTCTCAACAAGTTGGTGATACTCAGTAGGATTAGGCAAGACGTCACCATTATTAATGGAAAGACGATCACCAGAAATAAAAGTCAAAATCAACTAAAGGGCATATTTTGTTTGAGAAAGAAGAATTCCAGATTTCTGATAAGTGATTTCTATTCCAAGAAAAAATTTCTTCTTTCTCAAACCAAGTATGCCACAGGTCCCATGATCAAAACTTAGGCTCTGATATTATGAAAAATAAATAAACTCTTCTTGTAAAACCCACGATTCGAGTCAGGGTTTTATATTCAGAACCGGTCGGTTCGACCGTTATTTTCGAGTCGAGTCAGTTTCAGAACACGTGTACTGAGCCGACGCCGGTCGCGTGTATGAGCCATGAGGGTCATGTGTACCCAAGTATATGATGATAACGTCATGAACACAGCAGAAAAGAATGAGTTATCAGAATATATGAGAGTATGCAGTTCATGTTTTTTTATTATGATATATAATGGATCGTAGAATTAGTTTTAGGCCGTTTATCGCGTTAGGATGCGTTACGGGCATTTTGGGTGGGTTGATAGTTCTAGAGCATATCATTACGATGTTTGGTATTTGTTTGATTTTACGGGATTTTTCCCGATTTTTATGAATTTTTTTTTAGGATTTAATACGACTTAGTTATTATACTTGACTCGAGTCGGAGACGAGTCAAGTAATATTTACGAGTTTGCCACCACACACACCCTCGACCTTTCCTTTCTTCTTCCCCAAACCCTCGCCCGCGCCGCCCCTGTTCGCGTGCCACCGCCGCCACGGCCGACGCCGCCTGGCCGCCGATCGACGCCGCCCAGCTCCGGCCACGGCGTCGCCGCTGCCGCCCCGACCAGGTCCGGCCCCCATCGGACCGCCGCGACGCCGAGGAAGCGCACGCCGCGACACCGCGCTCGCGTTGCGCTTCGCGTCGCCGATTCCGCCGCCGGCGACCATCGCCGCCGCGATCGGTCGGTCGCCTCAGCACCCTCGACCACCTAGTGACGCTTCCTGACCGGAGCGGAGGCCGTCGCCGCCGTGGCCGGCGGGATCTAGCATGTAACACCCCGTTTCGGCTCACCCGTGAACCGACCCGGAAATGTCACCGGCGACCGAACCGTTCGTTAATCTACTAGATTCGGTTAAGCCGACCAGGATCTACTCTCGGCGTCTCAAGATGAAGATGCAAATATGAAATGCATGAATGAGAATGATTGGGTTCTAACGCGGTCCTACATGCATGCTGTGATGTACAAGCAAAAACAAGACAAAATAATAAATGAGAAACCAAAAGAAAATATATAATATTTTATGAAAATACGATAACACATAATAATCTACCATGACATTAAATCATTATCTCATTCATTTTTACCCGAGCCGAGTCTGAACTCCAAGGCTCCCTACTCATTCATATTCATCAGTTCGTTTCATAACAAGTAATTCATCAAGACAAAAACATGGTAATAATCATCCACACAGCATTAAACAACCATCATTATACATTACACGCGGCAGGTACATGTGTGCGCGGTTCCGTGCTGCTCCTCCGCAGTCCCGACAGCTTTCATCGCTCGCATTCCTCACCTACATATATATAGAAAAACCGTCAGTAACGAGTGTTACCGGCCCGGAAAATAACTAATATCAATCTGGCACAGGAGAGCAAACTCTCCTGTTGAATCAAAACCATATACTTCCTCAAGAACTCTCATCAGGGCACATACGGGAGCCGTCGTCGTCGGGCCGTCGCCCTCGGGTCGACAGCGTCCCCTATCTTTCTCATTCTCATACCTTGGCCATTTCTCTATTGCTTCTCGCATCAAATTTCATTCCTTACCGCCCTCTGCACCTTCCATATTACTCCTGGCCTTGAGCACAAAGGCCGAGCACTCTCAGGCAGTCGCCTTCAGTACCCTTTGAAACCACAAGTCTAGACATGCGCTGCATTGCAGTACCCGTAAACCTCCACACTTCTCCGGGTTTGAGGAACTCAAAGGTGGAGTTGTCCGGATCCTTCGGGAACGAAGTGGGTTCTCCCCAGCTCCAGAGCCCGCTCTTCCGGGCACACGCCCTATCTGAAGACGTGGCCGCAAGTAACCCTCATTCCATCTCTCACCGAAAACGCGAAAACTATATATATATAGGCCTGGGTTGGGATTTATACAATAGGCCCGAAGGCATCGTGAGCTGGATCTGAAGTTCGAAAACAAACTCGAGGGATCTCATCCTCGAGGGTTATTAATCCGAAAAAGAACCGTTGGCTAAATGGCCCGAGTTAAGTGGGATCCGATAAAACGCCACTTAACTCGTCCTGCACATGATAAATCAAATAAACAATAGAGTAGTGTAAAAACAGAGAACGAGTCCTAAACGGACCTGGTAGAAGCTCCAAACGGGTCCACGCGCCTAGGCGGCGAGCTCCTACACCGTACCTACACAATCAAGCTAAAAACTAACGCCCGCATGATGAATCACATATCCTATACCATGCACGCACAATCAACACAATCACACATCAACCGTCACACATCAACCTATATCAATTCTAACAAGTCTACTTAGGTTAGTTTACATTAGATCATGATTATTACTTAATAACCCTAATTAGTTTCATAACTTCTATTTTTAACACCACACAATTCCACAAATTTCATATTTTATTCTAAATTAAATCCACATTTATATAAGTAATTACAATGCACAATTCATCAATCATAACATGCAAATTCTAATAATCAATACTTTCAAATAATTAAGTTAAAATAAATTATACCTCGCGTCGTCGAAAATCGGCGACGGCTAGGGTTTCCGTTTCGCGGCTCGAAACTCGAATTCGGCACCTAGCGGCGTCCGAAGTCCGATCAGATTGGACCGGGTGCGTTCGGCGGATGATCCGGCGAACTTCCCTCGAATCCAATTTTCCGGCGGTTCCGGCGGTTTTCCGGCGAGTATCGGCGGTTTTCCGGCGGATTCCGACGGTTTTCCGGCGACGATTCGGGACGGGGCAATCAAGGGGTCTATCGGCACCAGCTCGACGAGCTTGGTCCGATGGCGGTGTCAAACAGAGCAACCGAGGCCGCGATGGCCGTCGGCGGCGACGTTGAAAACGGGCGGCGGCGGCGGCGTTCTCCAATCGGGGCTCCGGCCGGCCTCGACGGCGGTCGGGAGGATGGGGGAAATGTCGGCAACGGCGAGGGGGTGGTACTGGTGGTCGTAGCGGCGGCGACGGCGGCCGAACGGCGGCGGAATCGACGGGCGGAGCGTCGCGGTTCGTGGGGCAAATCCGGCGTCGTGGCGGCGAGGCAGTGGCCGGGGTGGGTCGTGGCGGCACGGCGACTTCACGGCGGGGCGGGGCGGCGTCGATCGGCGGCAGCCCGGCGTCGGCAGCGGCGGCGGCGGCGACCACAAGGGGCGGCGGCGAGGGTTTGGGTTTTGGAAAAAAAAGGTCGGGGAAGAAGAAGAAGTGTGTGTGGTGGCAGTTTCGTAAATAAGTATTGACTCGCTTCCGGCTCGAGTCAAAATAATAACTAGTTCGTAATAAATTTTAAAAAAAATCTAGAAAAATATGGAAAAATTCACATAAAATAAAACAAACACAATAACATCCAAATGATATGCTCTATAACTAATAACCCACCCGGATATCGTCAAACGCGTCCTAATTCGTTATTCGGCCTAAAAAATATTCTTCGATCAAACAAAAATAACAATCAATACTGCATACCTCCATATACTTGATAACCCATTTTTTTCATCATCTTTCAGGCGTTATCATCATACACTTGAGCATACATGACCCTCATTGCTCATAACTCACAGCTGGCCTCAACCCAGCTCGCGGTCCATGAAGCTGACTCGACTCGAACCGACTGGTTCACTCCCGTAAAACTCTGACTCGAGTCACGGGTTTTACATAGCAACCACCACGGCCGGCCTCTGTTTTGCCGTTTTCCGGCGAGCCACCGCCTCCATTGGCCACGCTGAGGTCATAGATGAGTCGGGGCCGCCGAGCCGGTTCCGAGGGTACCCAACACGACCCCTTTCCGACCAGTAGACGCTGCCGGCGATTGTCGCCGGAAAACCACCGGAAGTCGCCGGAAAACTGCCGGAAAAATCGGAATTTCTGGGATTTGCCGGAATCCACCGGATCTTCCGCGGGGCTCACCCAGTGGAGCCCGATCGAACGTCGGACGCCGAGGAGCGCCGAATTCGAGCTCCGAGACGCGCAACGGAATCCTAGCCGTCGCCGATTGCCGACGACGTGAGGTATAATTACCTCCGATTGAGTTATTTAAAATTAAATATGATTGTTAGCATAGCATGCTAGAATTAACTAGTTGTCATGATGAATGTTAGCACAGTATGCTAGATTTGATTAACCGTCATGAGTAATGCCTAATTATGAGTAAAGGGATGATTGTATGATTTGGGTAATTGCGAATGAATAATAAGTAATCTAATGAGGTAGATCGAGTTGAGCATGCTAATCGAGTAATGTAACTTAGGAAAATATAATAAAATTAGTATGAATAGGATGAGCTAGGATTAATTAGTTTTATGATTTTCTGATTGTTATGTTGATGGATGCTTGCATTGTGATTGTGATGTTATTGAGTTTGATGCATCATTTAGTTAGCGGGCGTTAGTGTTTAGTTTTGATGTGTAGGTACGGAGTAGGAGTTCGCCGCCTAGGCGCGATGACACGCTTGGAGCTTCTACCAGGTCCGTTTAGGACTCGTCTTGTTTTACGCTTTTCTATTGTATTTTTATGTTATTATTTGCAGGACGGGTTAAGTGGTGTTTTATTGGATCCCACTTAACTCGGGTCATTTAACCGAATATTTTCCGGATTAATAACCCCTCGAGGATGAGATCCCTCGAGGATGATTTCGAAAACAAGATCCACCACAAGTTGCCTTCGGGCCTATTATATGAATCCCTTCCCAGGCCTATATATATAGTTTTATCGAGTTTTCAGTGAGACGAGAGATGGAGAAACCGACTGCACGTACCATGCAGAGGATGCCGTGACAGTCAAAGCGGGCTCTGGATTAGTGCCAGCGGACTGTTCCATTCCCGAGGGATCCTGACAACTCCGCGTTTGAGTTCCTCACACCCGGAGAACGTGGAGGTTTACGGGTACTGTTTAGTACAGCGCATGTCCGGACTTGTGGTTCAAAGGGTACTAAAGGCGACTGCCTGAGAGTACTCGGCCTTCGTGCTCAAGGCCAGGAGAAATATGGAGGTAAGGAGAGGGCTTAGGATAAAGTTTCACGAGAAGTACTGAAAAAGAAGTGCTGAGAGTAGCACAGTACCAGCAGCAGATAGTAAGTTCGGGATGCTACCGGTCTGCAGCCCAGTGGCTCCTCAGTAGTGCCCTTCAGAGTGTTCTTGAGGAAGTATATGATGTTTTCTTTCAGATGAGAGTTTGCTCTCATAGCCAGTTTGTTATAGTTATTTTATTTTCCGGACCAGTAACGCTTGTTACTGACGTGTTTCTTATATTATATGTAGGTGATAAGCACGAGATGGATGAGCCGGCCTGGACGGAGGAGCAATAAGGTCTTCTGCACACACACATCGGGTGATTGAATGTTTAATGTTTTGTTTATTATGTTATTTTATAAACATGCTATGAGTAAATGTTTGAGGCATTGACAATGAGATGAAATGAAATGATCAGAGTAGCGCAGCAAAAGTGTGATGGGTTGAGGACCCAAGCTTCAGAGAATGAGTGTATAGTAAATTAGAGTCTGCGTGAATGAAATTGTTTGATACTTGGTTATATATATTTTTATATGTATATTTGACAAGGTGGCCCCTAATTGCATTTTTAGGGGAAATTCTGTCCGTCATATTTCAAAACTTTTATTAATTTTGATCGGGATGGTTTTGGTGTGTAACTCTGACTTGCATGTCATTCATGTAGTATCCATGTTAGGTTTTGTGCATTCATCCATACATATAGCGAGTTGTATCTTCATCTTAAGACGCCGAGATTGGATCCGCACGATTTAGGTTCGGATTAGCTGACCTAACCAGGGCCTGTAACATGATTGTTTGGTTTACGAGTGTGAACCAGATTTAGGGTGTTATACTTCTTATTAAAAGATTTTTCTATTCACATATAAATAGAGTATATATCAAAAACTAATTACAAAAATTATAAGCGAAAAATCCGTATAATATAATTATAATTTATTAAGATAAAGAGGAGGATGAGGTTTATATAAATTAGTTTGGAAAAAAATTTATATAAATTTATTAGGATAAAATCGAGGTATAATTTCTCCGTACGAATTCCTTTACTCCTTTGTCTATCAACCGACCCATAGGGGTGCCGGCTCGGGACCACAGGTTGAAGATACCATTGGTCGTGCCTCGGGTTTTCCGGGCTTCCAATTATGACTCCGAGTTTCTGCTCAAAGACAAGTTGTAAAGGGACTATCACGATGCCCAATTCCATCGTTGTGGATCATCCACCATCTTGTAACTTTATTTGAACAGGGAGAAGCATCTCATGCATAACGACCAACGTGAAGTCACAATCATATCATCGTGGAAGGAGTGTCACACTTATCATCTCCACGTTGCAAATGGGGGCTCACGTGGGCTCCTACGGAGATCAATTTTGGGCACGCTTTTTGAAGCAAAAAACGACCATAAAAAAATCCACTGAATATTGTAAAGTGTAAACCGAAAAATTTGTGAT
>JAURVB010002274.1:0-11028 GCA_033002965.1 Piper betle | reverse complement strand
CAATAACATCCAAATTACATGCTCTATAACTAATAACCCACCCGAATATCGTCAAACGCGTCCTAATTCGTTATTCGGCCTAAAACTATTCTTCGATCAAATAAAAATAACAATCAATACTGCATACCTCCATATACTTGATAACCCATTTTTTTCATCATCTTTCAGGCGTTATCATCATACACTTGAGCATACATGACCCTCATTGCTCATAACTCACAGCTGGCCTCAACCCAGCTCGCGGTCCATGAAGCTGACTCGACTCGAACCGACTGGTTCACTCCCGTAAAACTCTGACTCGAGTCATGGGTTTTACATGACATGCCTTGCATCCCAAGGTAAAAATTTTTTTTTACCTTGCATTTATAATCAACTAATTAAATTAAGTAGTGAATTTACAAAATAATAAAAAATTCATTATTGTGGGCCGCTAGATATGATCCAGCAGCCCACAAGGGCAGCGCATACCAGTGCTGACCTACATATATATATATATCTTAGATAACTTAAAACAAAATTAATTACGAAAGTTTAAATATTTAATTTCAATTCAATTATATGCTAAATAATTTTTTTTGAAACAAAGTCATTATATAACCATATAAAATTATCATTTTAATGTAATTATATTTATTATATTTATATTTTATGTAAATGACTATATAAAATTATATAAATTATTGTATTGAATATAAATTATCAATTTTCGAGTCAAATTGAGCTGGATGGATGTGCTTGTGTTAGTTCTCGTTTGATTCGTATCAAACTTTAACTCTGATAAAACTCGAGTCAAATTCTATTTCAATTGAGTTGTTAGCACCCATACTTTTAATAGCTCACTGAAATTTGAGTCTCCTTAATATTTGGATCAATTTTGTTCAAATAGAAGTTTGGCTTAAGCTTGAACGAATCAAGTGGGCACTAGGTGACGCAATTTAAAATTTGATAGTATACACTAAATATAATATTTTATATATTTTTATACAGTCAATTTTTGAAGAAAGTGTACTTTATAGTTAAGAATGACGTTGACATGGTGGCATTACACCTGATCCTCTTGTACATAAAGAGAATAATTAATATCAGTTGCAACTAATGTTTTCATATAAATTGACTTTAATATCAGTCATCGGATTAGAAGGACAATTCGATAATGAAAATATTTTTGTTCACATAAAATAATTACAACTATGAAATTTAAAATCGGGGACAAGATTTAAAGTTAATGGTATCAGCAACAACGTAACTAATATTAACGCTCCTCGAATGTAAAACGTTAAAAGAAAAGTGTGAAACATAAAATTAAGAAAGAGATGCAAGGATTTGTTGTTGGCCCATATGCGTTGAACCACATGTACGTTGACGATGTTACTTGTATTTTACAATTAAAAGAATGATAGTGGATTTTTTTACTATTTTATATTTGTCGACCCCAAATTATGATTTCGTCGTTGAAGGCTTCAACGGTCGTTGCAATCTTTCGATGAAGAAATAGATTTTGCTCATCCGAAACATTGGAAAAGATTAGGATATTGAATTTTACGCTAATAAGAGCACAGGAGTTGCAAAAGATACGCGAAGTCAACCGAACTAAACCAGGACAATTTGTGTTGATCAGAAAACTGGTCGGCTGGTTTTGAGCTCCGACAGAGAAGTGAGCAAGCCACAAGCTGGTCGAGGGTGCCTTATGAATCCCCTTGGCAGTTCAGACACTTCATGGACAAGCAGGGGGTACTGGTCAGCCGTAAGTGGCCAAATCACAGGACTCAATTACGGGCAGCAGCTTGCTTGTGGGGGCAATGGTCGGTCACATTGGGTAGGACAGATGCGGACAAATACAAAATGGGTCTCCTTTCCCTTAACAAGTGGTGAATGCCTTTGTGAACCAGTTTGAGAAAGGTTTTTAAACCTGTAAGAAAAATCTCGGGGTTTATTTGGTTTGACAAAATGTGAGAGAAAGAAATAGAAAAAGATTTAGGAAAGAACTAGAAAGAAAAGAAAAAGAAAATTAATTTTCTAATCATTTTCTATCATGTATTTAGTAAGAAAGAAAAGAAACTCTCTAAAGAACTCTCCTCACTTTCCATTATTTCCTTATAATTTTTTTATAGATAATTAGTTTGTGAATAAGTTTTCCACCATGATGGAAAATAGGTTTCCTTCTCACATTTTCTCTCAAACAAACAAGTAAAATGTCTCACGTTTTCTTTCTCTTTTCTCTCATGTTTTCTTACTCTTTTTCTTTCTTACAATCCAAACAAACCTTAAAATAAATTTATTCGATAAAAACCATATTCAACCTCAAAGACAGGGAAAAAGGTGAAAGCGGGAGGAGGGGACCAATTGATGAAGGATACAAATATGGCCGAAAATTGTCTGCTAGAGCCGGATGAATCTAGTTATAATTATTAGGTTAGTCTCATATTGGTTGCGAAAGAAGTTGGTGTTATATAAATCAATGAGAAAGTCTTGCTCAATGAACTAATTTTTAAATTAAGAGAGACTTGTGATACTTTTTATTTTAAAGCCCAAAAAGTCTAAGAATAGTTTTAGGTACATGGTTAGTCTTTGCTGTTAGCCCACATTAATGGCCATTATATTTTAAGGTTCCTTATCTAGGGTTAAGGACAGATTGTTGAATATTAAACCTTATGATGTTTTGGGGGAGATGGTGGGTTTGGGGTGTGTTTATTCTGCCCAGTGTTGGCAAAATTGGCCGATTCTATTCCGAATCGGCCGATTTAAATCAGATCGAAAGGCTTCCGATCCGAAAAAGTAGGTAAATCACTGATTCGAACAAGTTAAATCGATTCCAACCAA
Source organism: Piper betle (assembly GCA_033002965.1). Taxonomy (NCBI): domain Eukaryota; kingdom Viridiplantae; phylum Streptophyta; class Magnoliopsida; order Piperales; family Piperaceae; genus Piper; species Piper betle. The sequence goes on along the minus strand of JAURVB010002274.1, from coordinate 8,208 downwards.
GTCAAGCCGATTCCAATCGAGTTGAGTGGCGGAGCGACGAGGGATAGGGTGGGGGGAGGATGTGTAGCGGAGCGACATGGAAGGGGGTGGCGGGGCGGGGTAGGGGGGACGGGGTTGGGTTGACGGGGGAGGCGGGGCAGCAGTGGAACGGTAACCGGATGCGATGGCGGCTAGGTGTGAGGGCAACAGTTGGGGCCAACAAGGGCAGGGGGTGGCAGGGCGGGGGCAGGGGGCATAGGGGGGGGGGGATGGGGCGGGGCTAGCGGGGGAGGCAGGACAAGGCGGGGTGGCGGTGGAACGGCAACCGGAGGCGGTAGCAGCGAAGTGCACAAGGGACAGTTTGGGCCGACAAGGTGGCAGGGCGAGGTAGGGGGTGCAGGGGGGGACGGGGTGGGGCCAGTGGGGGAGGCTGGTTGGGGGAAGGCGGCGGCGGCAGCACGTTAGCTAGAGGTGGTGGCGGTGGGGGTGAAGGAGCGGGGCTTGTCGGGGGAGTAAACAGGGAAAAAAATATAGTAGTGGCATTCTCATAATTAAAAGTTAACTTGACTCTAATTCAAGTAAAAAATAATAACTAATTTCAAAAGAATCCAAAAAATATCATAAAATATCATACACACAATAATATCAAAATTATATCAATAACTAACTTTTATATATTTATATTATTAGTTATTAAATTATTATTATATGACTGATTTGGACTGATTCAACTGAACCGATTCTTGACCGATTTAAACCGAGAAAACTGATTCCGATTTTTAAAAACTATGATTCTACCCAATGTGCGAAGAAGGGATTATCGGGCTAGTTTCGTATTCATCATGGAAGAAATTGGTATCTTGTATAGAAATTAATAAAAATGTTATATTCTTTGAGCCACCGTTTAGATAAGAAAAACTATGATAATTAGTTCAAAGCAGAGAAAGTGTAACAAGATTTTTAAATTATTTGTTTTATTTAAAACCCAATAGGGTAATTGGAATCTAGTGACCAAAAACCCCAATAAAAATTGATTAGGAGAGCACAAGGTAGAAATTTGGAAGCGTGATTGCTTAACCTAATACAACTCAATAGAGACCGTTGATCCCGATCTCGACTTGATTAAAAAAGAGGAATAGAAGGGAAGTTCAATCGAAATTAATTGATTAATTGCAGTCAAGTTTGGTTGAGATGAGGAAGAGAAAGGTAGATTGGTTGAGAAGGAAGTTTTCTTCCTAATTTAATTTGAAAAACCCAATCTGATAAATAATTTATGGCAAACCCGACATGGGTGTGTTGAGAAAGGTGGATTGCATGCATCTCCTGTGTGCGTTCGTAGGCGCGAACGTAATACGTAATTTATGAGGTGAAAGGTTTAGAAATGTGATATTTCACGATTGATGAGATTTAAGGTCCATATTTGGAGGGTCACGACCAGGTGACTCAAGGGAGATGAGATGTGAGGTCAGAAATGTGATATTTGGTGGGTCATCACCAAAAGACTCATGGGACATGTTTTCTTCCAGATTCCTGAAGGAAATTTGTGATATGAAAACACAAAAAATGAGCAGCCATTGATGTGAGGAGTTTGATGGTGAGGGTGTGCTTCACATGGAAATTTGTTGGTGTTGTGTACAATTAGGAAAGTTAACAATTTGTTGCACTTTTGCTTGCGCAATTCTTTAATTTGGATGACTAAAAAAATTAAAAAATGCATTCTTTGATTCGGATCCCCGGGTATGCAATTCTTACACTCTCACTTATTGTTTTCTGTTTCTACATGCAATACTTATTTAACATGTAAGTATCAAATATCAATAATAGATTATATATATAATATAATATAATATAATATAATCTATATAATCTATTTGGGCTATAAATCATATTTGAAGAACGTTTCCACTTTCCACTACCTAATATTTATATACATAAATGTAAAATAATTAAGATACTTGTAAAATTTTATATTAATTAAGGCTTTTAAACATTTTATCATAGTTTCAAAATAATTGTAATGAGAAATAAATTTTAAATATTTCTAAACTATTACTTTTAACCCAATATCAAACACTAATTCATAAGGAAAAGAAGAGTCATACTTATTCATAAATGAGTAAGGCTTTTCATATAAAAAAGAAATTTATATAACGTAATTTAATTTACTAAATTGAGAAAATTATTGAAGCTTAAACATATTTAATCTGAATGATGAAAATAATATAAATTACTAGTTTTAGAACTCACAGTAAATAAAATCTCTCTCACATCTTAGTAAAATCATAGATCAAAAGTCACTTTTTTCTGTAGGATTTTTATAGTTAAGGTTATTTTGCATTGACTATAATGGACATATTTCAGTAAAGGGACAGTAATTTTCAGTATGAATAGTAACATCTGAAAGTTGTAACCTTCCCAAAAAGTGTAATATTTAATCAATGAGTGATTAATAATTTTTAATACTTATCGATTTACAAAGAAAAATCACTAGACAAAAATTCACACTTCACTACAAAATAAACAAAAAAATTAAATGAATATAATTTTTAATATAAAAAAATTTATGTGATATTTTATTTACTAAATTGTAAAAGTTATTTGAAAAAATTACACACTTTCATAAAAAGTCACACAACTTTGTAAAGTCAAGAAAATTACTAAATGTGACTCTTTTTGTGATTAAGTAATATAATTTGATTAAGAAAATTATGAAAAAAAATTTGTAATCTCAATTAAACTTTCCTCCTTACAGGGTAGATGTTTTTATTCCTACAAATGTTTTATTCTTATATTTTATTTTCTTCATGAATTCCACTTAAGTTTTACCTGACGATTTGAAGTTTGTCAGGTAAGTGCCATCTGATTTAAAGGGAGACAAACAATGATAATTTTAAGTATATTGTTTTAAGTCCTGCTCTCGATGTGTAAAAGAGAGTTGTTAGATTTATTCCACATCGGTCGTAGCGTTGTAACTTATATATAAATTAATAAAAAAATCTTATTTTTTAAATTAAAAACCGTGATACTTATTATTATTGGGAATTTTTTTTAATAATTTAAAATTTTTTTGAAGACTTAATAAATCCAACATTAGTTTTAGAGTTTGAATAGGTGCCCAAAAGGCCCGACGTATTTCCCACAATTCTACGTAGACTCATTGGTCGTTATTGACTAGCGTTATAGGTGATGGTTATCCTAGGTGAGTTTAGAAAATAGACAAATTAAATATGAGAGATGCCCAAGTGGACACAGAACAGAATAGTTAGCAAAGGGCATTAGATCGGAGCCAAGCGAAGACTGTTCCAATTTTGCTCCCCTTCTGAAGATCGATCAGGAAAAAAACATAATAAGCCAACAACAGAGGTATAATTCATTTTCTTAACAAATTTCTACGCATTTTACCTCTTGAACCATTCAATTAATATATAATAAAAAGTAATAACAAACACCATGTGATTGACTAAGTTATACTCAAATACAAACATATCAGAACCAACCATGTTTTAGTTCATGTAGTTGGCTTCTAACCAGAGATTTTAACAAGCGATTTCAATGGCTTTGATGTCAGGTTTCTTCGCCTCCATCTTGGGGACCGTCACAGTGAGCCCCATTCTCTATCCCTGCCTTCACCTCCTCCACCTTTGCATTCTCCGGCAGCCTAAACCTCGTAATGAACTTGCCGCTGCTCGTCTCCACCCGGTGCCACTTCTCGTTCTTCTCCTCCTGGGCGCTCGTCTACCCCCGCTTATCTGCAGCACCTTCCCCTCCTCCACGTCCAATTTGATCTCCTCCTTCAGCCCCGGCCGGCAGGTCGACTTTGAACACATGGGCTCTCCTGGGTCTCCTTCCAGTCGACTCTGGCGTTGGCAATGGCTCTTGCCTCGTTACCCGTGTTGTCGGATGTGGCGAGAGAGGTTGTGTTGAAGGCAAACCATGAAACGGGCCCCAAGCGTCGTAGACGAAAGGGTCGAAAACGCTTTTTCGCCCACCGAAGATGCTTGGAATAATCGACATTCTCTCTCTGCTTTTCTGAGATCCACAACCATAAATGAGATGTTTTTGCCTGATGAATCGAAGAGGCGTAACTGCGTAATGTTCTTTTTACGATGTGAAGGAACGACGTCGGCGAAGCATTGATAGGAAGAGAGGGGTGTGCCGAGAACGATCGACGCGGTCGGGATCCCTCCAGAGATCTTTATTAGGGCGTGAAGAGAGAGCACGCATGGAATCTTCTACAAGTTTCTAGTACTTTTCCAACCTGCTTGTTTTTCTTATAAGGGTGTACCAAGAAAAATTTGGTAAAAAATACTGGGCAATCCACTTACTGATCTCAGGATTATATTATATGATATAAAAGTTTTAATTTTTGACCAGGCACAATCGTGAGCACAAACATAACTGTGAACCTATACCAGCTACTTTTCGGTGATTTTTTCCTTAATAATTCGCGACAAAAAATTATAAAAAAATAAAAATAAAAGAGAGGAATTGCATGTGTGCGGGAAGAAAGGGCCAGAACGCTAAAAAAAACCTCAGTCTGCTAAAAACAGAAAAAGAAAAAGTGCCCCTCTCCCGAGCACAACCCTGGGGCAACCTCCCAGCCTATCGGTGTTGCTTTGAGTAGCTGATCCAAGAAGTCTCTCCTTGCGGCACGCAGCCTCACATACTGCCTTGTTGTTCGACGAGGAGGTGTTGCTGCGGAGCTTTGCATCCAGCCGGAGAATTGCCGAGACGTACCGCCGTCTGCTGCTTGGAATACCACTGCTGCTTTGGAGGGCCATGGAGAGCTTGGGTTACTATGGTTTTTCAGCCCGACTGCTGCTTCAAAGGAGCACTTTGCCAAACCACTGCCTCCTGCCTCAGTCGACGCAGGCCCTTTATGCAGAGTCCGGTTGCCGTGAAGTGGAAAATCAGCATAGGAGGGGGAGTCACCATCACGCCTAGCTGCATCACTGCCCGCCTTCCGTCACAACCTTGCCACTGCGAGAAAGGAGTCGGTGCTATTGGAGATTTATGTGTGGATTTGACCGCTAGTTGTTACTCCATCTTACTGGGGTATCACCGTCTTAGAGTGTTGCTTTTTGAAGCCCCAATAGTCGGGAAACCTCGCAACTGCCGGAATTGAGAAGAAAAGTAGTTGTTGATCATCTCGAAGCCTCGCCCAGGGATTCTAGTTGTGCTGATCTGTTTGGAGACTTGGAGTCGCCTCTGCCTTGTAATGCTGCTGCTGGAGTGCGTTCGTGCCAAGAAGAGTTCTCTCACTATTGCCGGCAACACCTTGCTGCGCCGAGAAGATACCAACTAGTTGCCCTCCTTCACCGTCCTCCGGTCGCAGCCAAAGCCGGAGCTGACTCGTGTCTAAGAGGAAACTTGGGAGCTTTCCTGCCACGGAGAACTGCTGTCTGTGCCTGAGAGGATCCTCTCACCTTGCCGAGAGCTTGCCGCCTTGTCGAAGCCAAAACTCTGTCTTGGTGTGCTGGAGCATCACCACCTCCGAAAGCATGCCTCTGCCTTGTCGCTGCTTGTGACGAGGCGACGTTTCACCGCTGCTGTTAGGAAGAGTTGCTTGGAGACTCGTTTCTGTACCTCGCCGTCAAGGAGGTTAGCTTTTGCCGTAGAGTTGCATGTGCTGCTCACGGTGCAGCCAAATCAAGGAAGTACGGCTCCCCTTGGGAGCAGGAGTAGGAGCAAACTTTCCCAGGTGCTGTCCCAAGAGGTCCGTAAAGCCCACCTCGCCGGAGTTGCCGAGCCAAAAGACAGTTTGCTGCCCCGCTAGAGTCGTGCCTGGCCTTGCCTCGCTGCTCTGTCCTGCCATTGTGAAAGGTTGCTGGCGGAGGTCTGCTACTGTCCGTGCCGAGGAGGGGACGCCCGGACCCTGCTGCCTTTGCATGTTGCTGCTGTCGTTGCTGAACGGCATCACAGACGAGCCTCACCAAACTTTGGATGCCATCAAACTGCTGCTTGGAGCCTAACACTGCCGGAAGGACGAGGAGCTTTCTTTGCTGCTTGATTGGAGACGCTCGGGGCCCTACTGCGGAGTTTGTTTGCGCCGAGAAGAGAAGAAGTGCCTAGGTTGCTGTCCCTGCTACCTCGCGGTGAATGATTGCTGCTGGAGCTCTAGTCGCCGCCTTGGAACATTTCGCCACCGTCGCTTGCACACGTAGAAAGAAGTAGTTCACTGCTGAGAAAAGAGCTGCCCCTTGCTGCAACATTGCTGCTGCTTGGAGTTGTCACCCCGGTGAAGAGCCTGACTTGTTGGCAACTTCAGAAGAAAAAGAAGAGGACGAAAAGGCTGCTGGACCAGCGTGCCCTTTTAGCATGGACCCTGCCAAGTTCAGGATCAGTTCCCTACAGACAAGCTGCTGTCCACTGAACCTGACCAAATCCAAGGCCAACAAGGCTGCTTTGTTGGAGCCATCAAACCCACTGCAAGTCGAGACTGCTCAAGCTCAAGGCGAGGCCCGGGCCACATTACAACAAACCGAACCAACCCGGCTGCTTCGGTTCAATTCGGATTTTAACTCGGATTTTATTCGGAGACCTTTCCGCACTCCATTTAATGTGAAATTTGGTACCTTAATATTTTTTAACAATGTCATATTGGTGAGGTTATTTTAAAATTTAAAGGCTTGAAGGAGGCAAACTAAGGTATTGAAGTTGAAACTATCAAAGATGGATAAATTCAAAGAAGTTGACAAAATTCACTACTAGTTTTAAGTATAAAATTAAAGAATAAATAGTTAATTCATAGTTTTTAAGTTATCATAAATTAATTTAGGAATTCGAGTTGAACTATAAAGAATTATATAAAAAAATTTTTATATTATTTTTGTTTGTAACACTTAATTTTTATTTTTTAGCTTGCACAATTTATTTCTACGGTAAGGGCACCTTTGGTTCTACTGAACCCATTAACTCAACAGGAAGCGAAGATTAATCGTGGGAGTGGCAATTGTGCGTGCGAACAATTTTATAAATAAAATCTCTTTAAATAACGAGAAAAACTATAGTAATTGAATATCTTAGAGAGAAATTCTAATGAACTCTTAACTTTAAAGGTTATATTTTAATTGAATGATAATATAGACTATAATATTTTAATTTATTTTTCATTTTTATTATATTTTGATTAGTTAAAACCCGTACTTTTAATTAGACAATTATTTAATCCCTTTTATTAATAAAAATAGATTAGAGACCATTATTTACTTAATCATGTTGTTTACATGATTCTCTCTGCCTTCCAGTTATTATTATAATTTTTTTATATTATTTGAGAGAAATTTTGGGTCACGCTATACTAATTATGCCCTTATACACACCCGAGATACTTTAGACAAGTGGGATACTTGTTGGAGTAAGAAAGTTATTAATAAGTGTTTTTTCATTTTACATATCTCACTTATTAAGCCTAAAATATCATAGGCGTGAATAGGGACGTAGCCAGTGCGGTATTACTAAACATTTTTATACACTATTGAGGGTTGAAATAATTGGTCAGCCCATTGCGTATTCATCTATAAATCTTACAAATGTCGTAAAAACTATTGTTGGAAATTATAACTTGATGAGCACTCTCTGTGGGTTCAATTCAAATAACTTTAGTTGCACTCTTTAATGAAGGGACCTGAGTGTATTTTAGAAAAAGGTTGCTAATGAGTTGTGTATTTTAGAAAAAGGTTACAACTATTAACTAAGGTTATAATCCTCCTAAAAGGTAAGCACCCTTTCTAAAAGCATGTGCACCCTCCTACATGGTATCAGTATATATATGGATGAACTTCTGGTCCCTGCGTTTAGGGGTGAGCATCGGTCGAATGGATATTAGACAAGTTATTGTCTGCATCCGTCCAGAATTTTGTCGAACAAAACTTGTTCGATTGAGTTAATGTCCGATTTATCTGTTGGGCTCGGACAACGTTCGTAAACAATCCGAAATTATACTCCAATTACTAACCCTAACCTTACTTACCAAAATTATCTGCCGCCACCGCCCTCCCTTGCCCTCCTCCGACCCCCTGTTGCCCCTCGCCCACCCTCCCCCGCCCTACTGTCGCCGCCCTCCCCCGACCTCCGCCGCCCTCCCCACCCCTCCCCCATCCCTCCCCCATCCCTCTGCCACCTTCCCCCTTCCCACTGTCACCGCCCTCTCCCCGACCTCCACCGCCCTCCCCCACCCCTCCCCCATCCCTCTGCCGCCCTCCCCACTTCCCACTATCGATGCCCTCC